>WEDG01003766.1:0-18692 GCA_017591395.1 Schistocephalus solidus | reverse complement strand
TCAGCCTTCCGTTGGGCTTTTCAACCAATATCAAAGTGAGCATCAAATTACCCACTGGATCGGTGGTTAAGCTCCTAGCTAATGAAAATGACAATTTTAACAGCCTGAAGAGACAGCTCGGGTGTCTTTGTCAATTGTCTGCCCAAAGTTACGAGTTCGTATTGGATGGAGCGCTGTTGAAAGGGAATCAAACTTTGGCCTCGTGCGGACTGAAGGACGGATCCATCCTCAATATCATGCAGTATGCTTTGGCGGACCTTTATGATAGGTCGGATACTTACAAAATAGATGTGAGGACCTTAACGGGAGAAACGATTTCAGTCAACGTTTCTCCCTCATATACGATAGGATATTTGAAGCAACTCCTCGAAGGGCGTGAGAGGGTGCCAGTAGACCAACAGCTTTTAGTATTTGCGGGAAAGACTTTGGAAGATGGACGGACATTTTCGGAGTACAATATACAAAATGGATCCACAATCTACGCTATTCAGCGTCTTAGAGGTGGTTAGGCTGGAATTAAATTTAATCCAAAACCTTTCCAAACGAAACTCTGTGCGCTTTTCCAGTGGATATCGAGAAAATGCCTGTTTTGAATGAAATGCTGTCATCAAGTTTTTTTTTTAAATATTTGCTTCTAGGTTAAAGGTAAATGCTTTCATCTTTTGACTTCGTTGCTTAGAATGTGGAGGACGCAATTGCAGCCCCAGTTGGTTACTCAAAAGAATAGTTTATTCCATCGACAAGACAGAAAGCCATAATTCTCTCAGAAAATTCTCCCGTATCTCTGTAGTAACGGTGAGTAACTGGCCTTACTATTCGAAAGAATTGAGTCAGATGTCTGCCTGCAGGTGACCCATACGTGAGAAACTCCTTCCATTTCCAGCCGCTCACACCATCATCCAAACATATTCAGGATGGCAATAAAGGCGAAAATGCACTAGATGCATTGATTTGCCTCACTTTCAGAAAGCATTCTGCATTTCGTTCTTCTTGCGTTCTTTTGTGACATTTTGTTGTCAGTGTTCGAAAGTCACCAAATTACAGGCGAAAAGCGAATTCCAGGGATTAAAAGTCGCACGTTTTGATGGAGTAAATTTTGAAGCTTCACACCAGGACTATGACATGAAGAATGGCTCAACCTTAGTTCTCAGCCTTCCACCAGGCTTCTCAATCAATATGCAAGTGACCATCTCATTGCAATCTGGACCCGTGATAAGACTATGGGCCAACGTAAACGACATTATGAACAACTAGAAGGAACACTTCTGGCGTCTGTATTGACTGAAGACTCAAACTGATGAGTTGGTTTGGGACGTATTGCTCTAACAGAAAGCCATATTTTGGCTTCATCTGAATACCCCGTGTCACACCCATCCCCGAAAGTTACACGTTATGGCACATACCACTCCCTATTTTCAGTAATATTATTTTATTTTTTTTCCAGCAGATGCCTTATGGAGTGATGTGGTGCCAACTATCTATCCTACGTTCAGTATGAATCTGAGTTTTTAATTCGCCATTTATTCTAACCAATAGGGAGTTCAAAGGCAATGAATCTGGATGCGTCTATCCGCACTGTTACGCGGTATATCTCGACCGAAGCGGGAAATAAGTTGAATTATGCAGGGTCTTAAGAGGAGAATCATTAAAACTTAAAGTCTACCCATCAGAAACGATAAATAATTAATTTGAAAAATAAATAAATAATAAATAATTTAAAACAAGTTCCATGGGATTCTGATTAGAGAAGTTTCTCTCTGCCTCACCCTGATACCTCCGCAGTAGACAGTAGATATGGCAGCTACCGTTATGTATTTAATATCCACCCGAAGATGAGGAGTGTGTGCAACCAAATTTTTATACAACAAGTGGCCGTTGTTAGTGCATGGGTTCTTCAGCAGGTAGTTGTTACCAAAACGGGCATTGGGATAGCGAATGCGCAGTTCACAACTTCAACTTATGGAAAAAAATTTGGTTGGATGAGCTCTACGGACACAATAGATCATAGCTGCAAGCCGTTTCCTCAGGCAAGTATCAGTCAGTGCCCACCGGTAAGGTTGTTAGCCCACAGCGCATGTCTGCACCTTTGCTCTGGCGCCTGCAGCCAATCAGTGAATGAGGCAGCTTCGAACTTTCGCGAGGCCAGTACCGAGTCTCGTGCGACCCAGCAACGAATCTTTGAAGAGCGTGAGGTGGACACTAAGGTGACATGATAAAACAGCGGCGATCACGCGAACGGACTATCACAAAGGGTATCATTTCCTCCCCTGACCCATTGATGACGTATTTGGTGTGGTTTAAGAATTTTTAGGATGACTAAGGATGAACTGTTGATGAGCCCAACGTCTGAGACCTCAGTTTGGGAAACAGCCTGTTTGTGAGATCCTTATATCTGTGCACCGATTGGCTAGATAGTCACTAAGATTAGGACACAGCACTGTGAATACTTGTTAGTCCGTTGAATTTTTTACTTGCCTTGTACAGGTGCTGAATGCTCCTGTGTCTACCCTAACCTCACACCAAGCTCTCACTTATGGACCCTCAAAACTAAAGGCCACACCCGGTAACTGCCTCGAGCGGCAGTCTGAACCATGGCTGTATTGTTTTGTGTCACCCACCCTCGGTAGTCCTGCTTCTTATCCCCCTTTCAAAAGTCTAAATGAAAGGGCAACATGCCATCCCGTAGGTGTTCCAGGTTACCTCGGGTTGCTCTCCCATTAAAAACCAAACCGTGACACCTAGTGTAGCTCTGCAGCCACCTGGAGTGTCTAAGCAGCTAATAATTGGAAACAGCACACCTTGACTCCTCGTGCCCCGAACAAATGCCAGCAGACCGTGGCTGGCAGATTGCATACACGCGGGTTAACCGACCAAACAAGCAATAAAAACACTCCTCCCCACACCCTCGGGGCTGCTTGGATGAGTCTGGTAAAACTAGCAGCCGAAATGTTCGTTAGCAACGGTACATCAATGACCATACTCTGGCTGATTTTATACTTTGTTCTAACTGTAATCTCGACAATATTTTTAAACAGAGGTCATCGTAATTGATATTTTACATTGACCAAAGACAAAACCCATGCGCTATGCCTGCCATAGTATATGATTAATCGTGGTGTGTGTGGGGAGGGATTGAGGGGGTTTAAGAGGTACTAGTTGGTGAGGGCACTACAAAGGTAGCATTTGGTCGCTCCCTTGTTTTGTGCAGGTGATAAATGCTCCTGTTGCCGCCTTTAAATGGTACCCACCTCTCACCATTAATTTCTCGAACTGTGCTCTGCCCAGTGGCTACATAACATGCAACTGTCACGGCTGGCGGGCGAACCCAGGTAAGAGTCTCCGGGGTTGTGTGTGTCTCCACACTCGGTAGGTCTGACCTCCGATCGTCCGGTCTACTACTTGAAGATTCCCACCGGCTAAGAGACCTTGACATAAAGGCTGGTTCTGCCTTATTCCTCAGCTTTCCTTTAGGCTTTTAAAAACGATACTAATGTGAGCATCACTCTACCCCTGGACCTGCGGTAAACCTCTGTGCTTGTCGAGTCATACTTCAGATTGCTTAAAATATTTTTAGAAGAAATCTTTAATATTTGTTGTCCTCTTGATAACGTTATGGCCCGACCTGACATAAATCTTCTCCCTATCTAAAATTGTTAAGACGTAAAAAAGAATTACTCTACAAGCTATGCCACCGTGGCAGTCTAAAGGATGTTAACATCTTAATAAAAAGTGAGAGTTCCAGACTAAATGATTTGTTTGTTAGACAGCCTTTTGTCTCTCCGTCAACACATTCGTTTCCTCTTTCCTCTTCTGAACTCTGGAGGAATCTTAAGCGTCTCACTTGCCAATGTGGTAAACTGGCATAGGTTGATGCTGATTTAGACTCTCTAAATGAACATTTTATCCATACTTCTACTGACTCCAATCCACCCACAAACAACCTTTCGCTTCTACAAAGCGTTTTTTCTCCTTTGTCAGTGGCAACAGAGGAGAAACAGCTGAAAAAGGTCCAGGGTTCAACTGCTGCTGGGCCGGATGATGTCGCATCATTTGTTTTAAATTATTGCTGCTCTCAGATTGCCCCTATGTTGACACACCTTATAAACATATCCTTCCTGGAGTCAAAGATTCCTGATATTTGGCGCTCAGTAAGAATCCCCTATCCCATAAAAGTCCGCTAAGTCTTTCCATCCAATCGCCTGCTATTCCTCTTCACTTAGACTTGCTGAGCGAGTCGCCCTCGATACAATTAAGCCATTTTCCTCCAATTTCTCCGACCTATTACAATTTGCATATAAGGCCCGGCGTAGTACCCTGGACGCCGTTGCCCTTGTGGTTCATTAGGCTCTACGAGATTTAGATAAGTGCTGCCGCGTGTACGCATGCGCATTTCTTGACTACTCCTCTGCCTTCAACACCATCTCACGCTATCTCCTCCTTAATAAAATATCTGCGTGTGGCTCTCGCGGCTGGGTTGTCTCTTGGCTCGAAGACAATTTTACTAACCGCACTCAATTGGTACAATCCGGAAGGCGAAAAATCTACTGTCCTTCCAAACAACTGCGGTGTTCTTCATGGTGCCATCCTATCTCTTTACCTCTTTTCCCTCCATACTGTTTATTTTAGATCACCAAGCTATTGTCTGTACATAAAATATGCTGACGATAGGGTTGTTGGCCATCCTCTTAAAATTCAGACACATCTCCTGTCTCTGAAGGATGGCCTGGACCATGTATCAGCATTGTCGTCAGATAATGGTCTTCAACTCAACCATGAGAAATCTGTTGACCGTGTTTTTCACCTGCAACCCTCTCCTACTTCTGAACCTCAGCCGTCCTTCCCAACGAGGTATCCTCTTTTCGGTACCTTGGCATTACTCTGACATCCCATCTTTAATTCTTCCCAAAACATTTTGATTCTTCTTTTTACAAAAATCCTTAAACCTTTATTATATCCGTCGTTTCGTTCCTATCACACACCTCAAGCCCTTATCTGGCGATTTATAAAGGCATGTATACTTCCTCTCATCCTTTATTTTTTTCTACCGTGATTTTTCCAGATTTGCTTAAAAATGATTGCTTGCTTTTAAAACGTATCCTCCGAATGCTCTCTTCTGGTGCTGGTGTTTCTTATACTGTTTTAGTGGATTTGATAATGCAACGGCACTTCACAACAGTCAAACAATTTGCTGGGCGAATTCTTGATGATGTAACCCATCCCCTCAACTCTGAGCTGATTGCCGTGAAGTTTTCCTGTCCGATGCGCCGAGGCTTTCGTCATATAGCTTGCCGTACATCCGCATATCAACGCTCCGTTTTGCCATTTCTAGCACGCTACCTTACGTGTGAAGAGACTGAAGTACAGAAGCTGAGATTGGAACTGTCTCCCCTACTAGATGTCCATTTTTGACTCTTAGATTCTTGCATAGTATGTTAACTTATCCTATTCTTTTAATGAATACAGCCATTTTTTGCTGAAAATTTTTAATGATACTGCACAATAAAGTGTATTACTCTCTCTCATTCTACACCGCGTGCGGACTTTTGTAATTGAGGCGCCATCTTTTGTGCTCTCCAGTTGCATGTGAATCCTCTTATATGTACATCAGTCGGCCTACCTAACACATTATTTACCTAATTTTAACCCTATTTGTTTATTCGATCAACAAAAATGTGGTCATCAGCCCACGACGCCGGCACCGTTTTGAAAGAAGTCGAATTTGCTCGATATTTTGAGACTTATTCAAGGATGATTCCTCATGATGTCGATATATGCATTCTTCGGTCATTCGTTTGTGATCTTTCGGTGTTGTGTGATTTGTGTGCCCAACCTTATTCCCGGTGAGTGGAGGCATTTTTTGCTAAAAGTTTTTAAATTTTACTTTCAAAATAAAGCGCAGCTCATTCTCTCTCCCCCCTTATGAAACAGGGTTTATCGGTGGGCCGTTCAGAGAGGAACATGTTTGGTAGCAAAAATATGATCCACGGATAGTATATCGAAAGCGGGAAAGGCGTTCTTCGGTAGAGTATTATTTGTGCTCTGACGTATCCAGGATCCGTTTCGTTCCAGTCTTAAGAATCTGCTGGGAACAAGTCAGCGACTGATGCTTTTCAACCAGAAATATAGTATAATGTACTGATTTTTAGTTGCATCGATGGTAGGTGAGCCAGGTCACCGCTGCGTTCTATTTAGGATGTCTGGCAGTAGTCGATTGCATACGGAAAATATATGATGGCGGACACATCTAAGATGCTTTCTAACCAATGTCAAAGAGGATTTTGGCAGATTTTAATAATTCCTTTGACCCACTTGTGAAAAACTCGGCGGCCTCGGTGGGGGGGCACGGCTAAAATCCCCCCGAGGGGTGACCGTTGTTTGAGCCGTTGTCCGCTAGAGTCATATTCTCCTATTTGCAGTCCGACAGCAAACACAATAATCTCTCCTCTCCACATTCTGTACTGAAGGAGTGACTGGCTAGGGAGCGGGGAGGGTTGGCGGGCACAGTTCGAAATTCTTTGGAATGTGAAGCAGATTTAAGAGCACCGTCACGACATTATCCAACACGGGTGATTAACGTACGGAGGTGTGAATCAGCAGCCCCAATCGGGTAGTCTGCTGGAGCAGTGTCTCGGAGATCATACCCACATTAAGCCCATGCAACACTGATATTGCTTTCGCAGCTAAGTCAATGTTTGGACTCTGATGAATGATCAGACTTGGTTCTCGTTACTGCACTCAGTCAAACTCCTCACACATGTAATCAGCGATTGGTTTGCGAAGCGGTATCCAAGACCGCTCGGTCTGACCTCTGGAAAAAATTGCCTGCCAACGTTGAACCCTGTGAGCCTCGCAAGGAATCAGCCTAATGGGAATGGCTTAGCAAAGGTAAGTGCTAATTGGCCAATAGACATATTAGAGTTCAGGCACCATTTCCAGTATTTGAAGGGTAAAAACGAGCGCATTACATACCCAATCTCAGTTTTGCATATGGCAGGTGAGATAATGTTACGGTGAACATTTTCTAAATGCCTTCAGTAGCCCATATATAGTAATGTCAAAAGTGCATGGAATTCTGATTTAATCAGTGATCAGCGCTTCTGGCTGAAACAAAGGGCATGCGAACTTACTCATTCGTATTTGAAGCTGGTATCAGGGGAATATATCACTGTCTAATGAATGTTACCCCACCTCCTCACTACACCTTTAGGGAAGAAGATAAGTGGACACTTGAGTGTAGATTGTTTTACGCGCGGGGTTTGACGGGCCACTACTGGAAGTCAGAGGGAAAAGCGTAGCTGGATGGTTAGTTTCGACAAACTTCTCGCGACCATAGTCTCTGCAGCAAGTAAAGCATTCTTTCCAAAGATACCTTCTTCTTAAAAGTTTGTCTTTCCCCTAGTTTGGCTTCACTTAATGAAAGATAACCATAGGGATGGCAGGTGCTCACAAGACTGTGCGTTTTTGGGACACCACAAATAGTACCCTGGGAGGAGCTCTTCTCGGATGCACCAACGATATCTTCAGTTATGCTTTTAACTACGAAGCAGACAAAATAATAGCGAGCTACAAGGACAACACCTGGCGTATTTGGTTATAAGCTGACCTTGGAACCTTGTGCGTTATGGAGCAGACATGCCAGTTACCAGGTCTGGTGGAGTTCTCAATATGTTTTATAAAGATGGCATTTTAGTTCCAACATTGAAAAGCAGATGCACTCTGGTGACTTGTGGTCTTTTCATTTCGGACTGTGAACGGGCTAGATATCTACCTACTAGTTGCTCACCACCAAATATTGTGCGCAGTTGTGTCCGACCTTTGCTTCAGCACCCAGAAAAATATCACCAGCACATACGCTTTTATTTTCATGCCACTTGGCCTGGCTATTTTAAGCAATAAGCAGTATTGCTTGGAAATAAGAAAATGTCAATTCCTAAAGTTTTGTATCAGCAGCATGGACAAAATTGCTGCTTCGTGATGATCGATACTTGTTTGGCAGCCAATAGCGAACAGGGTGTGTAAGCTGCACACAGGAACGCATGGCTCTCTAAAAGTTACTTCAAATAGTTTTAATCAGCAGAAAAGTGCAGCGTGACGCAGAAGCAATCGTTCGTGGGCTTGCATTCTCCCATTATTCCCATGCTGGGGGTCTCGAGGTCTTCGCTGCTTAATTATTTGCACACCTTGGTGACACCGTGAGTGTTCGCATCAGCTGGACCTGGTGACCGTCGTCCATGAGGTGTATGAACGTTCTCCCTTGGTTCGAACCGCAATGGACCGAGGATGATCTAGACATATATTTCCGCCTTTGAAATCCCTCAACGGACTCTGCAATCAGCAAGGGAGAATCTGGCTGATTAATGTGTCCTCCGAAATGCCCCCCGTTGGACCCCCTCCCAAGAGTGACAGTTTTTCTCTCCTAAATATCACTGGGAGTTTTTTTTCACTGTCTGCTCTTTTTCAACTATGTTCCACTATGTTGGCCTCGCCAACATATCGAGATACTATTTTTTTGATACCGCAACTCGCATGTACAAATAGGGAATTCAAAGGTGACTCACCTACATCTCCCTCAAATATACTGATACTGATACTGATACTGAACCCATCGTCAGGGCCTGATGAGTCTTGCACACCTCTCTCATCGTATGACACATTTTTATCAAGCGTTGGTCTCCAATGCGGGCTGTGTGTTTGAAGCTGAACCCTGTTTCACCGTGGCCAATGGCACACCTACACTCATGGACTGCAGTAAATATTGGGGGCCACAACTGTTGCACACCGCCAATGTCTTCTTTAAAATATAATCGTTAATCAAATAGAAGAAGGCAAATTCACCTTTATGCTGGTAAACAGACAAATAGGCACACACACACAGCACACAACGCAACTGCACTGAAGACGGTAGACCATGGCCGGCTTCTCCTGCTTAGTTATAGGGTCTTCCGGCCATATTAATTGCCGGTGGATTGTTAAGATGGGTCTGTGAGCAAATCCTATCCCGAGTGGTACAAAGGGATCTAGCAACGGCCTTGTAGACTCCTTTAATGTACGCAATGTTCCAACCGGATCCCAGCCGATTAAACTCATCAGTCTGCTTTCTATGTGACACTCGTATCCTCTCGAAGAATCCTGGAAAGCAAAGTCATCTTGTGTTTTTTTGGAAACTGGCGTGCAACGAGAAGTTTTCACTCGCCCCATTAAGCGTTTATGCACAGCCTGCTTTGCGCTGCAGCAGGTGTTAGGCAATTGAGCATTTGACACATGCCCGTTTGTTTTCTATTGAAAATAATCGCCAGCTTGCCATTCAGTTGGCATTCAGGTGTCATCTACTTCGCATGTCCAAAACTTTCATTTGAATTTCTCAAACATCTGCCACTCTAGCTTTTGGAGAATAAATTCAAAAAATGGCCCCGAGATTGAGTAACAAATGGTAGTTTGCCTGAATTATTCATATGTGATCACTTCGTACGTAGGAGTGTCTCAGCTTAAGACGATTGACCATAGGGCAACATCTATCTTGTGCAATTTTGGGAGGCCATAAACCGCAGTTTGACTGCCTCAGTGGGTTTTACCATGTGCCAGTATTTGGTACTGATGAACTTATTCCTCTCAGTCCAGCCAGAGTTCTTTTCTTCTTTACAACTAACGAATTTTTAGAAGAGTCAATCGCTAAGGAGCGCGAGAACTTCGTTCCGGTAGTCCACCTTGTTGAGGATGACGATTTAGCAGCCTTTGTTAGTAAGCCGAATAACTATTTCAGTGTCCGGTTTGGGAACTATTAGGCTGTCTAACCCACCACTTCGAGTATCCTTGAACGCGGAAGGATCTGTTCATGATTTTGGCACGAATGTGCAGGTCCTTCTTCCTTTTAATTTGATGCCCTTTTGGAAAAGGCTTCTTATTGACTGAGCCAAGTAGTCTATTCACCTGCTAATAAAATACTTACAATGAGATGGTTCTACTGAAAGATTGCCAAAGTACACCCGTGCATAAGCGTAAATAGGAAACACCTTTTAAAAATATATTAATATCTGCATGAATAGCATCGTTTTTAAGTTTTGTAAATAAGCATTTCCAGACTATTTGATATTGACGACGAACGCTACTCTGTCTCTACCTGACCCTGACTTCGCACGACAACCGTCTTTCGATGACAAGACGGCCGGAGGTGGTTGCGGATGCAGTGATAGACCATTCTAGACGAAAACATCTCTTGAATCCGCGCGCACTGGGCTCCAATCGGATTGCATAACAGTAAGTGTGCCATAGAGGTCACATCAAGAAGGAGCCATTACAGCCCGCCCCAAGTCTTGAATGAAACTGACCCATAGCATTACTTAACAGTCTTCAAAGTCGCACGCATTATTGCGTCATGATATTTTCAAGCAGTCTGTTTTTTTTCTAGGAGCTATCTTAGATCATTGGATGGGAGGTGCAACCACCCCGACCATTCATTCTTTCGAAAAGTTAGTGTTGATGTGTCCAACTCCTGTCGACTAAATATTGATTTCTGCACTAGGACACGTAAACAGCATAACTTACACGTGGGTGGGTCACGTTAACTCATGCTAGCAGTTCCCAGACACCGACATGCTTGTTGCGTGCCATTCTATAGCTAACCTTCTTTCTAACGTTGTTTATGTATGATCGTTTTTTGTTTGCGACGTTCTTGTAACCTATAGAGAATTCAAGGGCGTTGTCTGCCTTTCCCTTGATATAACTGAGCTGAATGTCAATGAGGCGAAGGCTCATCCATTGAGAAGCATTCGTTGCGTGAAAGAAAAGCACTTAATACAAGAGTATCGATAGGCACGGTGACGAAACTTCCTTTACCCCAATCGTCCTGCATCGACTGAATCTGTTTCCAACTATATTCTGATTCATGAATGACTGCGCAAACACAGTCAGTCAATAAATTTTACCTTCTTTACCAAAATTGTATTGTGCAAGTTTTGTGACAAGAGTATCCGTTTCAAGCGAAAATGCGAATACCACAAAGTAATTAAAATGAAGATGAACCGATTGTAGGAACAAGGAATTTATTCCCCTGCATGTTCGGATTCCGCTATGCCACTATGTGGGCTCAAAATATTTCGCAATTTGTGCAGATTGCGTTGTTTACTGAATGAAGAGCATTACTAAATTGACAGGCAGCATGTTATTTGAGCGGAATCTCAAAGACCTTGAAGAGAACATAAGCATAAAAATTTCAAAAAGCTTCATGTACCTTTTCTTCGAGCAAATGATTAAAGAACACGTAATTTACTACCAAAGTAACACAGGGAAGAGATTTATATGCATGTCTTCGCTAACATATATTTAATCTTGTCATATCATCGAAACTAACTGGGGAACACGCATCCAAATTAAGTAGTCCTTTTCCTAGTGCTGGTTTTGCAGGTAGATGGAAAGAAGTGCATTTAAAAAACAACCCCCTTATAGTTCGGAAATATCTTGCGAGTACGCCGGAAGATGATCAATGGATACATCACATTTAACTAATCCGCTCTAATAAAAAACGCATTTTAGAATTTCAGTAATATCCACTTGTGACTACCACTACAGACGAATATTGCCGGCAAAACAAGAGAGCCTGGAATGGCCATTTCTGGTTTATTAGCCATCGTCAACCAGTCAACCAGGTGGTGCACCACCCGAGGAGCGAACCCCAGAAGTCCAATGCTTGAGGCATTGAGCCACGGGCCCCTTGCCTTGCCGGCTTAGATCTGGAATAGTGACTTGCTTTCGTTGATGAATGTTCACGGATCGCCGACGAATTCACTCGTTCCGCTCTGCCTTGGGACTCATTCTCGAGCCCCGCCAGTTGCCGCTTAGCGGCTTTTAGTTGTAGCAGCTAAATAACATGACCAACAAAGACAAGGGAGACTGGAATGGCCATTTCTGGCTCATAAACCGTCGTCAACCAGCCATACGCAACCCCAGATTAGGCACCACCCAAGCCTCGAACACGTGACCTGCTTTATGAGAAGTCCAACGCTATAACCTGTTCTTCTACTAGCCGCTATATGGCTGCTGATGGGTCTCGAATGCGAGCCACAAGGCAGAGTGAAACAAGTGAGATCCGTTAGTGACCGATGAGCGTTCGTCAACGAACTACCGCTACAGTCGAGCGCAAATACCACGACTGATATAAGTTATCATAATCCACGCATACTGCTTCAATGACATCGCAGCCCTAAAACCTACCAATGTTTTCGGTGAGGGAGGATATTCCTTTCGTAAACGGCTACCTGTAGAAGGCTGGTAGGTCAGAACCAAACCTTTTCACCTTTTCACCTTTTGCACCCTAAGATAAATAGTACCATATCCAACCGATATCTCGATGAATTGACCAATCTATCGGACATGTGAAAATGCTGAATAAATGTGTTGGCTAGTCGTTATTGCGACTGACAGAACGAAAGACAGAAGCAGGCAGGCGAGGATGATCCTTTGCGCGGCCACACCCATCGAAGCGAAAAGTTCTGGCCTCCGCGAAGTGGTTCTACAGGAGCCACCGGGACGAAACATCGTTGGAATGCCTATGTCACCGCTATCTTGTTATATGAAGGCTGCACGCCGTCTCTCCGGCCCTGGCTCAACTGTGATCAATGGGACAGACGAGAAGGGACTGAACTTTGAATGGTCAGTAGCCATGTGGGAGATCAACGTATACGCCGGCACCAACTGCGTCCGGATCCGTGGCTTCTGCCAATTGGACAGTGATTATTTTCCCTTTTCAGTTCTCCCGATATGTCTGTAGATCGTGTGCGTCGCTACTGACTTCCTATTTTCCATGTCTCCGAACATGAGGGGCGGCTGAGGTGCACAGATTATGATGGTCACTCAGATAAAATTTAAAAAAGAATGTCTGCGTATGAACCAGCCTTACTTCGATTTCGTGGAATTTCACAAATAGGCATTCATAGTATTCAGTAATTTCACAACAAATACACAAAATATAATGAATTTGTGGGTAAATTGGAAAAGATAATGCTGCAGAAAGTTTGCCTCTTGTACTCCATATTGAATACCACTAATAGGCATGTTGCCGCTTTCCTACAGCGTGGTATCATGCACCTGTGCGGCTTGGGTACTAAGTTTGTTTACTAGACCCTAAGCCTTTTTTGTGTAATTGACACTCAATTCTCGTGCACTGCTGGCTGATGAGGTCAACTCTTCCAGGAGTTGCCATTCGTCAGAATTCTGCCTCGGGCTTACGCATTTCACCGTTATTGGCCACCACCATGATGGTCTGCCAGAAAAGATCTGCACCATTTTGCGGGCCAACTGTTGCTCCACCGCTCTCAACCATTCGGCATTCGATCTGGCATAAACAAGATCGGATCTTGTTGCCCATTTGGGTCAACTGCACCTGTATTCTCTAAAGGGTCTTCGAAGGTCTTGATGGCGTTGAGTTTGCAGCCGGACGCCGGCTTAATAATCTCTACCATGCTGACGATATCACCTTGCAAGCTTCTAGCTTCGGGCGATTACAGTCTTTAATGTCAGATTAGCATGACCGACAATAACAAGGGAAACTGGAATGGCCATTTCTGGCTTATTAGTTGTCATCAGCCAGCCATACCAGCCCAGTTGTTTTGGCAATCGAGGCGCGAACTCGCGACCAGTTGGTTAAAATTCGAATGCTCTAACGCACAGGTCACACGTTCGAGCCTCGGGTGCCGTCACATCTGGAGTTTGGTATGGCTGGCTGATGACGGCTAATTAGCCAGAAGTGGTTTTTCTATTTTCCCTTGTCTTTGGCGTTTATGTTATTCTGCCTATATATCGAGCTGCTCTGTGGCTGCTGACGGTGCTCGAGAGTGAGTCCCAAGCCACAACGGGATGAATGAGTCCTGTAACCGATCGATGAGCGCTTGCTTACCGTAGCCTGTTGTGTCTCGGGCCTCGTAGCAATACCTCGGATGAAGTCGATTTGACTAAGAGGAGTTCACTGAAACCTATGGAATCCAGTAAATCTGCCACAGTAAGCTGACTGTCCAAGCAGGATTTCTTAATCGATCAATCTATAATACAACAGATTACTACCAGGCGCGTTTAAGTAATTGCAGAATTTGGAAGTTTTTAAATAATTTATTTGACCCCTTGCTGTTGTGTGATCGAATCCCACTACGGTGGCCGACTTTTTCACAATTTAGTCAAATGAGTTCTTCAAATCTGTCGAATACCCCTATTAATTATGTGTGTGGGTGGATTCTAGATTGATTGCTAAGGAAATCCTGCTCCAGTAGTCAGCTAACCGTATCAGAATTTGTGGATTCTGTACGTTGCAGTAGGCTGAGCGGGTAACATGGTCCCAGTGTGATTAAACTCACGGCCCCCTGCTGGAGCCTCGTAGCTCAGGTGGTTAGAACGTTGGCTGCACTAAATCTTTCCCCTTTTCTGTCGTAGTTTCGAATCCCACTTAGTTTTTCACAATTGGGTCAAAGAAATTAGTAACATCTGTAGAAACCCTACTTATGTAATTGCGCCTAGTAGTAATCTGGTTGATTTAGAATTGAGTACGCAGAAAAATTTGCTCTGTAGTCAGCTTAGCGTATCAGACTTGATAGATACCATACGTTGAAGTGTAATAAAAATCACGGCTCATGGCTAAGGTGGCTAGGCTGATGACTGCGCTATCGCCTTCCCCTTGCTCTCCTGGGTTCAAATCCCACCGAGGCGGCCGCTTGTGTCCTATGCGTCAAATGAATTATTCAACTCTGCAAAAACCCTCTTTTTATTAAAGGAGTTTATCAGCAGGAGTAAGGGGCCAGGTTATACAACATGTTATATTACCTTCGCAATCAACTACATTAAGACGATAAAAGGATACTGCAAAACTTTGACAGGGAGCATTTGCGCTCAGTAGAAGTTTGAACCGTGTGTGGAGTAGTCTAGGCGAGAAGATCAAAACCTATCTTCTCAAAATGGCATTGTTGTTGTCTTTAATGAACACAGTTGTATCAGTTCTGTAATTTCGAAAATTCTGCCAAACAGAAGACACTTTTGCGAAACTCTGCAGTCAATCGTCTATGCGGACAAAGTCCCTAAGATATGACAGTTCAACCGTCGATTTTGACGAGGTCCACCGTATGCTCCACACCAGGTGGTGCAGGGACGGTGATTTGCGCGTGAATTAGTTTTAAGTGATACTAGCCTTGCGCTGCAGCTACCGCACTCTCTCCTCCTCGCCCACCTGAGCCCGGTGTCAAGACAGAGTCAAGAAGACCGGAGATGGGGAGGGTGCAGGTGGCTGGCGCGGCCGGAGCTGCCCCTGGGAGTACCACCACACCTGGCTCGGATCCCGCAGAAATGGAGTGCCATAAAGGCCACATTAAGATGGAGCCATTGCAGCTTGACTCTCAGTTCACCAGTCAGCCACTTCACACAAAACACACAATTGGGCTGACCAGGCGGTCCGTGTTATCCCGTCAGTTGGCAACCTTCCAAGCCACGGCTTTTAGCGCACCGTGATAGTTTCAAGCGCGTCAGATTGTGTATAGTGAGGAAAATGCGCTGAGCTGTCGACCTTACTCTCTCCGTCCCCACCATTAGACCACTGTGGGAGCCGGTCAGTTACCTGATGTGGAAGTGGGCGCATTGGCTGACGGATCGGCGTACCCGTCTTCGCGCGCCACAGCACGACCTGGCCCCCATAACGCACACACCAGAATTCAATAACTCAGGGGATATTGAGGAGCCATCGCCATCTGACTCCCAGTACACTGGAAAGCCACTCGACACAAACAGAACATAAACTGAGCCGACGGCGTGGTCTGGTGTAAGCGTCAGATTGGCAGACTTCCCAGCCACGGTTTCTAGGAAACCGTGATACACTCTGGTAAATGGTGATTGTGAGGATGTTATCAATGTTTTGGTGTAGGTAGTGTGCGCTGATGTAGCTTAGCCTTCGGTGGTTTACCGGAGGTTGTCGTGGAGGCGCATGTGTCCTAATAGGCCCATGCGGTGTGTAAATGTGCGGCAGCAGTGAGGGCATTGAAGGCGGGTGCGTCGACTGTATGTCGGAGCCCCAGGCACTGGTTCACCAGCCTCCGTGCGATGTATTCGCAGGTGACTGACCAGGCCGATGCGTGAGGTGAATGTGCGGTCGCATTGAGGAGAGTTTAGGAGAGAGTCCCCACCGCTGATGGTGGTGGTGGTAGTGAAGGTGAAGGCGTTGGTGGTGGCGGTGGTGGGGTTAACAGGCGATGAGTAGAGGGATGTGGTCTCTATGATGGTGGGAGTAATGGAATTAATACCAGGAGTGAGGGTGGGGGAGTTTGAAGGAGGGTTGGCGGAATTTGACGTAGAATTTGGAATTTTCAGATTGTTGGTGCATTGCGTCCGAAGATGTCCCACCAGGCCGATTCGCGCGCGGAAGATGCGCGATGTGGATGTGGATAGCCAAGCGAGCAGCATCAGCGAGTGAGACCGATGTCATCACCCAAAGATGAATCCAAGCATTAAAGCTTGGCAAGGCTAAAATCCCCCTGAGGGGTGACCGTTGTTTGAGCCGTTGTCCACTAGAGTCATGATTCTCCTATTCGCAGTCCGACAGCAAACACAAGAATCTCTCCTCTCCACATTCTGTACTGAAGGAGTGACTGGCTAGGGAACGGGGAGGGTTGGCGGGCACAGTTCGAAATTCTTTGGAATGTGAACCAGATTTAAGAGCACCGTCACGACATTATCCAACACGGGTGATTAACGTAAGGAGGTGTGAATCAGCAGCCCCAATTGGGTAGTCTGCTGGAGCAGTGTCTCGGAGATCATACCCACATTAAGCCCATGCAACACTGATATTGCTTTCGCAGCTAAGTCAATGTTTGGGCTCTGACGAATGATCAGACGTGGTTCTCGTTACTGCACTCAGTCAAACTCCTCACACATGTAATCTGCGATTGGTTTACGAAGCGGTATCCAAGACCGCTCGGTCTGACCTCTGGAAAAAATTGCCTGCCAACGTTGAACCCTGTGAGCCTCGCAAGGAATCAGCCTAATGGGAATGGCTTAGCAAAGGTAAGTGCTAATTGGCCAATAGACATATTAGAGTTCAGGCACCATTTCCAGTATTTCAAGGGTAAAAACGAGCACATTACATACCCAATCTCAGTTTTGCATATGGCAGGTGAGATAATGTTACGGTGAACATTTTCTAAATGCCTTCAGTAGCCCATATATAGTAATGTCAAAAGTGCATGGAATTCTGATTTAATCAGTGATCAGCGCTTCTGGCTGAAACAAAGGGCATGCGAACTTACTCATTCGTATTTGAAGCTGGTATCAGGGGAATATATCACTGTCTAATGAATGTTACCCCACCTCCTCACTACACCTTTAGGGAAGAAGATAAGTGGACACTTGAGTGTAGATTGTTTTACGCGCGGGGTTTGACGGGCCACTACTGGAAGTCAGAGGAAAAGCGTAGCTGGATGGTTAGTTTCGACAAACTTCTCGCGACCATAGTCTCTGCAGCAAGTAAAGCATTCTTTCCAAAGATACCTTCTTCTTAAAAGTTTGTCTTTCCCCTAGTTTGGCTTCACTTAATGAAAGATAACCATAGGGATGGCAGGTGCTCACAAGACTGTGCGTTTTTGGGACACCACAAATAGTACCCTGGGAGGAGCTCTTCTCGGATGCACCAACGATATCTTCAGTTATGCTTTTAACTACGAAGCAGACAAAATAATAGCGAGCTACAAGGACAACA
The DNA here is from genome assembly GCA_017591395.1 of Schistocephalus solidus. Classification (NCBI taxonomy): domain Eukaryota; kingdom Metazoa; phylum Platyhelminthes; class Cestoda; order Diphyllobothriidea; family Diphyllobothriidae; genus Schistocephalus; species Schistocephalus solidus. The sequence continues at coordinate 976 of WEDG01003766.1, read as the reverse complement.
CCTGGCGTATTTGGTTATAAGCTGACCTTGGAACCTTGTGCGTTATGGAGCAGACATGCCAGTTACCAGGTCTGGTGGAGTTCTCAATATGTTTTATAAAGATGGCATTTTAGTTCCAACATTGAAAAGCAGATGCACTCTGGTGACTTGTGGTCTTTTCATTTCGGACTGTGAACGGGCTAGATATCTATCTACTAGTTGCTCACCACCAAATATTGTGCGCAGTTGTGTCCGACCTTTGCTTCAGCACCCAGAAAAATATCACCAGCACATACGCTTTTATTTTCATGCCACTTGGCCTGGCTATTTTAAGCAATAAGCAGTATTGCTTGGAAATACTAAAATGTCATTTCTTAAAGTTTTGTATCAGCAGCATGGACAAAATTGCTGCTTCGTGATGATCGATACTTGTTTGGCAGCCAATAGCGAACAGGGTGTGTAAGCTGCACACAGGAACGCATGGCTCTCTAAAAGTTACTTCAAATAGTTTTAATCAGCAGAAAAGTGCAGCATGACGCAGAAGCATGTAATTCGTCTATACTCGGTTTTCATTTTTTTAGTAATCTGTGTTGGCACAAGAAGTTAAAACCAATAAATGAATCTTCTTTGCTACCCCCCCCCCTTCGGATTGCCTCTGTTTTACGCAGAGACGATCAATGAAGACATGTGATATCCGCGCGAGATGCAGGCAGACCCACACTCAAACTGTTTGTTTTATAAGAACGTCACTGGCAAGGACGGTGAGCATCTCATTCGTATGAAACATGTCGTGTAAGCTGCACATCCGATGCAAGCGCGTTGGTGATTTTAACCTGTCAATGTACGGTCGTCCTCAAATTCATACGATTAAACAATCAATCAGCAAAGAAAAAGGAATCCCTGTGGACAAACAAATCCTCACATATGACGGCCTACTTCTAGAAGATTCCCACTTCTTGGACGACTATGGTATAGAGGATGGTGCGTCACTATTCCT